>VCAU01000199.1:0-37990 GCA_015844325.1 Aspergillus nanangensis | reverse complement strand
GCAGTCTCGCATCAAAAAAAAAAAAAAAAAAAAAAACCCTCCCCCGATATCGTCATAAGCAACCAGTTGATGGAGGGGCAAAAAACAATATAAAAAAGACAAGGACAGAGATTAAAAGGGCTTCATAATGCACATATAGACTCACAATATTTGAACAGGTCTTGCCCAAGTCAAGCCTTCTGAAAACAGACGAGACCACACGATGAAGATGTCACTGCTAAGGTTGTGGACAGTTCGAATAATCTTTCGGTGACGGAGGGGGGTGGGCTGTGGTGGTTGGTGGTGGTGGAGTCAGTCAGTTGATGGTTCCGTTTGTTTCGGCTCTAAGATTATTGGTAGTGGAAGATAGGTATAGATCAAGTTGCAACCATCAGGCACATTGAGTTAAATGAACTTGAATGTTTCACATGTACTTGGAATTATTCTCAGGTGAATCGGATTCATTTAAATAAGTAGTTAGAAGTAAAAGATAGTTGTAAATCGGTATACTTCCAGACAGAGTAAAGGAGGTAATTGTAAATCTATGGGGAACCAAAGGCGGTGAAGGCACTGGACAAGTCACATGGCCGGCGGGCATGAAGTTGATGATGGTGTTGTTGACTGAACTCCTCCGCACACCCTCTCCCTCTCTCTCTATCGGGAGGACTGTTCTGCTTCTTATCTCGACATCTTGATTGATTGTTGCGCAAGGGTTCTCCGGAACTACCCTCACAATCTACCATGGCGGCCAATACCTCAGAACCGGAGATCTGCCAGTCAGTACTGGATTTCGTCATAGAGGGTGCCTATCCAGCCTCGGAAACTATTATCGCCGCTGACTTCCCTGTCTCCGCTCTCTCGAGGGAATTGGATCTGCTCGCAAAAGCCAGAGAACAGGTCGAGGTGAGCCAGCATATACCCCGCGCTGAGCCCAAATTCCCTTAACGCCCATGCCACCTATCCGTCTTGTACGCTAACAAATCCCACCACATAGTCCGAAATCAATGCTTTGAGCCAGGGGAATAATTTTGATGCCGACGGTTGGATATCTCAGGCGAAACAACTCCACGCTGATATTGAACGGTCCAGAGCAACAGCGCGGGATATTGTCGCGCAGCATGAAAACACAGAGCCGCTTGAATTAAAGGTCCACGATGCCACCGCCAAAGTTGGTCTGATTGAAACTGAGATTGAATTCAACCAAGCTGTGACCAGTACTTTGGAGGAAGTACAACGACTATGCCAACAACTCGATGCAGGCAGGACCTTTCTGGCTGAGGGAAAGGTCATGGATGCAATTGACACTTTGGAGGAAACTGATATAGCTGTGAGAAGAGAAAACCTCTTCACAAATACCAACGTGATGCATATATTACTGGAGAACGTTTGTGAATTGCGGCAGGAGATTACCAATTTTCTTCAAAATAGCTGGAGCGAGTTACTCCATATCGACAAATTGGGCGCGAAATTGACGCTCTGCCAAACTACAGGTAAAAAAAACCCCCTAGACTCGTATGACCTGGTGGTATTTACTAATTCTCAACAGAACACTCACTGGAAGACACGATTGCGGCGTTGACACGACTCGACTTACTCGCACCAGCAGTGGACAAGTTCCAAAAGAGCTTACTAGCTGCCATAATCGATCCTATTTTACTGCCTGCCCTCCATAGTCATAGTCGAAGGGTTCAGGCTTCTGGATCCTCAATTGAGATCGACCTGCAAGCATCGAAATCCACCGTCGCAGAAGTTCTAGATCGCATTGTTGACGTACTGAAATTTATCCGGCACAATCTTCCGTCATCTATCACGAATTCATTCCCTGACTCGTTTATCCCTGCTCTCTCATCCAAGATTATATCTTCATGGCTGTCATCGGCAATTCCCACAGAGCTTACAGGGTTGGTCGAATTCGAGAATACCCTGGATCATGTTTTGAAATTCAGCAGAACCGTGGAGTCGTTTGGCTGGCACGGTCACGAAGAACTCGTGTCTTGGGTCAATCAAGCACCCCGCCTCTGGCTCACAAGACGACGTGTGGACTCATTGGATCAGGTTCGTAGGGTCCTCGCCGCCAGCCAGGGTAACACAAAACAGGTGGAGAGAGTTGAGAAAGAAGAAGTTTCCCCGACCGATGAGGCCTTACTGGAGAACGCCACCACTGATGATTGGGATGCTGGGTGGGATGACGACAATGATCCAGAAACTAAGCGCCCTGGACATGGGAGCAAAGAAGAGGAAGAAGATGTCAGCGCATGGGGTTTAGATGACGATGATGACAAAGAGGATTTACCAGAATCGAAGCCCGATGCGAGTCAGGATGACGACGGTGAAGCCTGGGGGTGGGGAGATGAGGATGAAGAAGAGCAACAACCTAATACGGAAAAGGGTAACAGTCAGGATATGGCCAAGCCTGTTAACGGCAAGAATGCTGCTCATGATATTTCCTCGCGAGAAGTCACTTTAAGAGAGCAATATACCGTGACAGATATACCCGAATGCATTCTTGGAATTGTTCGACAACAGATTGCCGATTCCGAGACTATATCACAGCCTATGTAAGTTTGCATTCCATCTATTCAAGAACTATACCCGCTAACGATTTTAATCTTATTAGGCACTCTAATTCACGAGTAGTATCCTCTGGGGCCGGCCTGCTCGCCCTTCCGACATTGATTCTTGCCATGTTCAAGGCCACGGCGTCCTCATTCTATGGAATCAAGCTCAATTCCGGCCAGATGTACCTTTATAATGACAGCTTGTATCTAGCTGATCAGGTACGCGACCTTGCCGAGGAGCACCAACTTTCAAGACTCCAACCCGATGTTGAAGCGTTGGAGAAGTTCGGTAAACTTTCATATAGCAAGGAGATGCAAACACAACGGACAATTGTCACCGACCTGCTTGATGGTGCGCAAGGCTTCAGTCAATGTTCAGAACAGCCATACCTTGGGGAATGCGAAAATGCTGTGAGCGCAACTGTCGATCGAATTCGTGATGTCTATAAGGAATGGCAACCCATCCTATCGCAGTCTGCATGTCTGCAATCCATCGGGTCTCTGGTTTCGACTGTGATCAATAAGATCATACTTGATATTGAGGATCTAGGTGATATCTCGGAGTCTCAGTCTCAACGGCTTGTGTCGTTTTGTAACCAGGTCTCCCTGCTTGAAGATCTGTTTACACCAGAAACTTCAGACGATACTACCGAACGGGTGCCTATGACTGCAGTGTACGTACGAAGCTGGCTGAAATTCCAGTACCTTGTCAACATTTTGGAAAGCTCGCTCGCAGATATAAAATTTCTCTGGACAGAAGGAGAACTGGGTTTGGAGTTTTCGCCAGAGGAGGTAATCGACTTGATCGAGGCGTTGTTCGCAGAATCCGACTATCGTCGAAAAGCCATTGCGGAGATTCGACGAGTCGCACGGGATAGGCAGATAGCTCTATGATTTCTGTAAATTAAGGATAGAGATTTCATTTCAAATAATTATACCTCTGGTAGTAATTCCAGGAAACATGTTCTATACCTATCGATACACTGAATAGGAGGCTGTTGGGGATCTCCGCGCTTTGCACATGTGGCCGCATCGCCCACCGTATTTTTTTTTCACCTTTGGCGCATTTTTCACCCACCACAACCTCTGGTTACGACTACAACATCATCTGCTGAACAACCATCCTTTCCATTCTCATATAAAAATATGAGTGAGGGAATGAATACCTCCGCGACAGCGGATGTGTCTCAGTCTGCACAGAGACAGGTTCGTGTGCAACTCACCAGCAAACAAGAAGATGTTGCGCTGCCTGATTCCACAGGCCCGATCCTCGTCCCTACAGGTACGATAACTACCCTGGATTTCTCCCCATCGTTATAAAAAAAGACATACTGATGATTTTTTGGTTATAGGCTTACGGAGATATGCGCTGTCGACTTTGGTCAATAATCTTCTTGGAAATGACAAGCCGATTCCGTTTGAATTTCTGATCAACGGATCGTTCCTGCGAACTTCTATTGATGAGTACCTTACGGCCAATGGTATCTCTGCCGAAACCACCCTTGAGATCGAATATGTCAGAGCCCTCATCCCACCTCTTCACATTGCGTCCTTTGAACACGATGACTGGGTCAGCTCGGTCGATGTGCTGTCAGGAACCTCGCCTGCAGCTTCCAGAAAAATGGTCCCAGGCCAAGAAAGAATTCTTTCAGGAAGTTACGACGGCTTCCTTCGCGTGTGGAATATGTCGTCGCAGATCGTAGCAACCTCACCATCTGCTACCGAGGGAGGACATACTGCATCTATCAAGGCTGCAAAGTTTATCTCCTCGGACTCGATTGTTTCTGCGGGCATGGATCGCGTAGTGCGTCTGTGGAAATACTCAGAGAGCGATGATGGTTTTTCAGGAAAGATTGCGCCTCAACTTGAACTCTATGGACACAAGCATTACATCAACTCCGTGGCCGTGCACGCGCCCTCGAATCGCATCCTATCCGCCTGCTCAGATCAAACCGTAGGGCTCTGGTCGACCAAGAAATCCGACGCCCCGCCCGCCCCGGAGAATTTGCTCCCATCAGCTGCGAGCCAAAGCACGAAGAAGAGAAGATTGAACTCGTCTGTGAGCGTGCCTCAGCGCGGTCCTCTTGCCCTTCTTTCTGGCCACACTGGTCCTGTGTCTGAGGCAATCTTCGACGCCAAAGATTCCACCGTGGCGTACTCTGCGTCCTGGGACCACTCTCTGCGTACATGGGATTTGGTCACCTCCTCTCTTGTGGACACCCGCACAACATCCCACTCGCTCCTTTCTCTCGCACAACTTCCTGAACATAATCTTCTTGCTGCCGGAACATCTGCTCGTCATATCACCCTCATCGATCCCCGAGTTTCTGCTGCAACTATCGCCGCAATGACGCTACGAGGACACACTAACGCTGTGGTCACATTGGCCCGGGATCCTCACAGCAACTACGGTCTGATCAGTGGCAGCCACGATGGCACTTGTCGCATCTGGGACATTCGAGCCACGAAGACTGACAAGGATGGTGTAGTAGGTGATAGCGTTTACTCAATTACCCGACAGAGCCTGGAAGAAGAAGGCAACGCTGGTGTCAAGCGCGTCGGTGGTGAAGGTGTTAAGGTCTTCGGTGTATGCTGGGATGCGACTGTGGGCATTGTCAGTGGTAGTGAGGATAAGAGGATTCAAATTAATCGTGGAGAGGGTGTACTGTCTTCTGCATAAAAAGTGTTCGTTCAAAACACACATTGGCATGGCGTTTCTGTTGCGGGACGAAAAGTTGAGGACTTGACTTGTTGTTTTAGGTATTACACGGCTCTGTTTTTTGCTTGGCTGTCTTGTATTATGTATGGCTTATATTCAATGGGGGAACATTACGCGGGACTCATCTCGTCTGTACCTTTTGCTTGACATGGCGTTTCTGTTGCGCGATAGAAAGTTAAGAAGTTGACTTTCCTTTCTTATTTGGCTATCTTGTATTATGGCTTATCTCCAATCGGGGACATCACGCGGGACACATCTCGTCTATACCTTTTACTTGATGAAATCAAAAACGAAAAAAAAAAAAATAAAAGAAATAAAAGAAACCCCGATGATCTCGCTAGGAGTAACAGGTCTTGATGATCCGTGCTTTAACTAGGTTGCTATAATCAAAACGTCTAACACTACCCCAAACCAACTAAATTGGAGAAAAAGAAGAGAAAAAAAGACAAACACAATATATAAAATGCCTCAAATGGGTGTGCGCTAACAGTCGTATAAATCTCCAAGATATAATACTTCATTGTATAGATATAATACATTTCATAGCCCCTTCCGAGACAAGTAAAAAGAACATATAAAAAACATCAAACGCCAATCCATGCCCTTCGCAATAGGGGAAGCTGTGAGGCCCAAAAATCCAAGAAAAAGAATCCACCAGAGCACTAATCTTACATCCGTCTTTCCATGCGGTTTGCTTTGACGGCCGTCTTGATTTGAGATCTCGTCCGCTGTCCGCGCACAGGCAATCCCAGGGCATGGCGTCTCCCACGGTATGTACCGGTCTCTTTTAGACGCTTGATATCATCGAGGACTTGTCGCCGGAGGTCATTTTCGATTTTCATATCGGAGAGCGCGGCGGTGATGTCGAGGACTTGCTTATTGGCGAGCTCGCCGACTTTGCAAGTCGGGTGGATGTGGAACCGGGCAAGAAGACGAGAGGATGTGTTGTTGCCAATACCGAAGAAGGCTTCGAGGGATTTCTAATGAACCATTGGTTAGATCGAAGACGAAACGTGCTGGAAGATATGCGGGAAATGCTTGCCTTAACCAGGTTCCGCTCGGGGAAATTGACGCCTAAGATGAAAACCTAATGGTGTATTAGTTGGGGGAAAGTGACCTGGAGGAGATGGAGGTGAAAAGCGAACCATTGTGACCGGGGCGGAGCGTCTAGGTACCTAGTCTGCCTATCCTCAAGGACGAAGGACGTAGCTGGAATTAGGAATGTGAGCACGATTGATATCGATCTCCGGCGGGCGGAAGAAATCCAAGCATGTAACAAAGTTTCTCCGTCTGGGTGGGTAATAGTTGTAATCTTTCAGGGTCATACCGCGGGTGACACAGTGGCCCAGTGGTAGCTGTAGCTTCTTGCGGCGTATCTTACACATAATTACGGGACTTTCCCCCAAAGATCCATAGCAAATGCTTGGCATCTCCGCATGGGTGTATTAGGCAAGCTGGCCTCCATCCCTCTTTTTCCCCTCGCCCCCATTCCACTCTCTCTTGCTCTGAAAGACACCGAGCAACCATGAACTTCAAGAACCTCTTTTTGTCATTTTTCCTTGTCCTGGCTGTTGGGCTCGCCTTGGTCCACGCCGAGGACAAGGAGCCCCGTGGCCCCAAGATCACCCATAAGGTACACGACCAGCCAGTCCTCCCTCAATTGCAACTGGCTGCACCTGACCTGAAGTCGGATACTAACAACCCTTACTCGTACAGGTGTATTTTGATATCGAGCACGGCGATGAGTCTATGGGCAGAGTCGTCATTGGACTGTACGGCAAGACCGTTCCTAAGGTTAGTAGTAAATAGCCGCTGGCATCTAGGTACGACTCGAGAGTGATACTAATTGGATCAATCATTTCTAGACTGCTGAGAACTTCCGGTATGATTGATTGTGTGGCAATTGCAAGCTGATCAAGTGTTGTTTTGTGCTTAATTGACACTGAATGTTTAGGGCTCTCGCCACAGGAGAGGAGGGCTATGGCTATGAGGGCTCCACCTTCCACCGTGTTATTAAGAACTTCATGATTCAGGGCGGTGACTTCACCCGCGGTGATGGTCAGTGATTTCTCTCTCCCTCTCCCTGTCTCTCTCTTTAGAAAAAATATAATCGGGGAAGAAGAACATGAGCTGATCGTTTCCTAGGCACTGGCGGCAAATCCATCTACGGCAACAAGTTTGCGGACGAGAACTTCAAGCTGAGACACACTCGCAAGGGCCTCCTTAGCATGGCCAACTCTGGCAAGGATACCAATGGATCCCAGTTCTTTATCACCACTGTCCCTACTTCGTAAGCATCCCTGGGCATCTCCATCATACATGCTTATCAAGAGAGATGTGAATTGCTAACATCTCCATATCAGTTGGCTCGATGGCCGTCACGTCGTTTTCGGCGAAGTCCTAGAGGGCTATGATATTGTGGAGGCCATTGAGAATGTGCCCAAGGGTTCCGGTGACAAGCCCAAGCAGACGGTGAAGATCGTGAAGAGTGGCGAGTTGGAGGTACCGGAGGACAAAGGTACTCCCGACAGGGAGCTGTAGATCGTCCTATTGTCCCAGGTCGATTGTCATCCTCCTTCTTTCATAAGTTTGTAAGGGATCAAAACATTGTACTGATAGGTTGATGCCTTTACTCTTCTAAAGATGATGTCCTTGAGGACGCGCCGTCAGAGCCAATCGCGGCCATTCCAGAACCACCTGCGCAACAGTCCGCCTTCTCACCTGCTGTGATTTTTATGATTGTGGTTGTTTTCATCGGGGTTTTTGTTGTCGCCCGCTCCCGACAAAGATCTCGGGGAAAGGTAACTGGTGACGCGAAGAGCCTTGCTTGAGATTTTGTAATTTTCCGTACGATCAGTAGTAAGACTAGCAAAAACATCATTCTCCATTATATCCCCCCATACAAGCATGACTCTACCGGCCGACTAGTACCTGGACGGAGGAGTCCTGTTCCTTCGGCATAACGAAGCGCGGCTGGCTGAGTCAGGCAGGGCTTAAGAGTGGCAAACGACGCAAACGACGTCAGATGCGCGAGGTGGCAACAAGTGACTCCTCCTATATTGTTATTTGTTCGGCGTTCAAGACGGTAATCCACATTCTTCTTATTCATTGTAGCTGTTGTGATGAAGGGATGTTGATTCCCGAAGACCGCAAAATACCGGTGATAGGTGAGTTTAGGGTATGTTCTTGTAGGGGGAGTCTCTGTTGGATTTTTATTCGATCCTCCCAGATTGGTTACCAGCCTCTGCAGTACAGTACATGGTACACTAGTAGGTGGTACCACCTAAGTAATACTTAGGTAGCCATGGGGATTGCAGAGGTATTTTACTATTTACTAGGCAAGTACCTGCTTTGTGTACTTTTTTCCGCTAGTCTCTTACCTATACCCACTAGAAGATCGATGTATGACCAAGGTAAGTACAGAATAATAACATCACTGCCTCTTTCGATTAATTATTTTTGGTCTGATAAATGTTCCTAAAATTCAGCCAAGGATGCGCCGGGTATTGAAAGAAATACCAGGTAAAGAAAAAGTTAGAAAGGAAGAAGAAAAAATCTTCTGGGGCGGAACAACCTAAAGGGTACCGTAATTGTTGGACGTACCACCAACTGGAGAGGCCCAGCCCATGATTATTTGATTTTTATTGTTGAAACTGTTACCAACTTTTTCCCCCCTTCATTTTGCCTTCGCTTCTTGAAATTTTAATCTGGAAAAAAAAAAAAAAAACCTGTCTCACCAATCAAACGGAACGTCCCAAAGATTTCCTTTCCCACCTGCACTTTTTGAAGCGCCGTCAGGGACGTGAATATCCTTCCCCAATAAACACTCTTAATTGATTGTCTTACTAAGGTACGTACCTCAATCAGTAACTAAAGCCAAATCGGGACTTTGCCTCTTTCCCTCCCACAAACTCTTCTCTCACCTACTTCTTTCTTCCTCCTCCTTCACTCGACTCTTTCTTTTCAACCCTCTCTCCTCCTCCATCATCCCCCCCTTTAATCATAAAATCGCTGTGAATCTTTTCACTTCACATATTATCATTCTCCTCCCCTTCTTTTCCTCTTTTTTTTTGTTGCAAAATTTAATAGAGGGTTAGATCTGGGAAATCACCTTGTTCGTTTTTTTTTTTTTTACTTATCTGACGCCCCCTCAAGAAGTCGACTTCATTTCTTGTTGTGTTACTTGCTTCTTCGTCTGATTCTTCTGTATCGCATCTCGACGCACAAGAATCCTTTCTTTGACTATCATTTTTTTCCCGTTTACAACACTGTTCCTTACCTGTGTTTTTGTGACGACAGACAAACTCACATCTTTCTCTACCCTCCTGAAACTGTACGTTTCTCCGCTGTCCTTGTCTGACTTATTTGATACCTGGCGTGGGAAGAGATTATTGACTGAAGCAGTTTTCTTTAAGTTATCGCGAATATGGCCGACGGTTTGCAAATGGGGGACCTTTCCCTCCACGAATCTCAGCATGCGCCGGGCCCCCAGCCCAACACTGGCCGCGCTGCCTATATCCCTCCTCACCTTCGTGGACGTCCAACTGGTGCGAACATGGACGGTCCTGCCGCCCCTCCTCCTGGTCCCGCCGTCGCCATCCCCCCTCAGGCCGGTGGCTCTTGGAGCGCCCCTAAGTACGTGTTCTCTCCGGTGTAGTAGTTCTCACTTACATCTTCGTCGACTAACATGGGTTGATTATCAGAGCTGGTGCCCCCCGTGGTGGCAACTGGGCTAACGCCAACGACTTCAGCCCTCGCGGTCCCAATGGTAACAACAACTGGACTCCCAATGACGGTTTTCGCCGATCCTTTAACCCAAATGCTTACGGAAACCCAGGACATGGAGGTGGTAGCACTGGCGGTTCCTCCTACGCCCGCGGCTCTGGTGACGGCCAGTGGCGTGATGGCAAGCACGTTCCCGGCCCCCAAAATGCCCGCTTGGAGCGTGAACTCTTCGGTGTCCCCAACGACCCCACCAAGCAAAACACCGGTATCAACTTCTCCAACTACGACGATATCCCCGTGGAAGCCTCTGGCCAGGATGTCCCGGAACCTGTCATTGCCTTCACCAACCCGCCCCTGGATGACCACCTCATCGCCAACATCACCCTTGCCCACTACCAAGTTCCCACGCCTGTGCAGAAGTACTCTATCCCCATTGTCATGAACGGTCGTGACCTGATGGCCTGTGCCCAGACTGGTTCCGGAAAGACTGGTGGTTTCCTTTTCCCCATTCTCTCCCAAGCCTTCCAGAACGGTCCTTCCGCCGCTCCTGCTGCCGCCGGTGGCCAGTTTGGCTATGGCCGTCAGCGCAAGGCTTACCCAACCTCGCTCATCTTGGCCCCTACCCGTGAGCTGGTGTCCCAGATCTTTGACGAATCCCGTAAATTCGCCTACCGTTCCTGGGTCCGCCCTTGTGTGGTCTATGGTGGTGCCGACATTGGTTCCCAGCTGCGCCAGATTGAACGCGGATGTGATCTCTTGGTTGCCACTCCCGGTCGTCTCGTCGATCTCATTGAGCGTGGTCGCATCTCTCTAGTGAACATCAAATATTTGGTTCTTGACGAGGCTGACCGTATGCTTGACATGGGTTTCGAGCCCCAGATTCGCCGTATCGTTGAGGGCGAGGATATGCCTGCCGTGAACGATCGTCAAACACTGATGTTTTCGGCCACCTTCCCCCGTGACATCCAGATGTTGGCCCGCGACTTCTTGAAGGACTACGTCTTCCTGTCCGTTGGTCGTGTTGGTTCGACTTCGGAGAACATTACCCAGAAGGTTGAGTACGTTGAGGACAACGACAAGCGCTCCGTTCTGCTGGATATCCTCCACACTCATGGTACCACCGGCCTGACGCTTATTTTCGTCGAGACCAAGCGCATGGCCGATTCGCTGTCTGACTTCCTCATCAACCAGCGCTTCCCCGCCACTGCCATTCACGGTGACCGTACCCAGCGAGAGCGTGAGCGTGCTCTGGAGATGTTCCGATCCGGACGCTGCCCCATCCTGGTGGCTACTGCTGTCGCTGCTCGTGGTCTGGATATTCCCAATGTCACTCACGTCATCAACTATGACCTCCCTACTGACATTGACGATTACGTCCACCGTATCGGTCGTACCGGTCGTGCGGGTAACACCGGTATCGCTACCGCTTTCTTCAACCGTGGCAACCGCGGTGTTGTGCGCGACCTGATCGACCTTCTCAAGGAAGCCCACCAGGAGGTTCCATCTTTCCTGGAGAGCATTGCTCGAGAAGGCAGCGGTTATGGCGGCCGTGGCGGCCGTGGTGGTCGTGGCCGCGGCTCTAGTGGTGCTACCCGTGACATGCGTCGCGTGGGTGGCGGCATGGGTGGTGGTGCTCCCTCCTACGGCGGCAGCGGTTTCGGCGGCCCTGGCGGCTACGGCGGTGGCGGCTCTAGCTATGGCGGCGCTGCCCCATCCTACGGAGGCGGCGGCTATGGTGGTGGCTACGGCGGCGGCGGCGGCGGCGCCTACGGAAACCCCTCTGGCGCTACTGGTCCCTCTTCCTGGTGGTAAATCAGCGGTTGTGGTCTCTGACGAGGCCGTCAGATCTGATTGGCTCCCTTGATTTTCTTTGTTTTTTTCTGCCTCTCATTTGACGGATACGATCAGAACGAGCCTGAGTTGTTTTTATTTACCATGCTTTTTTTTCTCTCAGGACCGGCTTTGTCATGACTGCCACGACTTCCATTTTTCTAGAGTTTCTGTTTTTGCCGCCATGTCTTTTCCTTTTCTCCCATGATTTATCGGTGTTCCTTTTGTTGCAGTTTTCCCAGCATCTCTTTATTCTTGCTTGTTTTTGATTTAGACATCGTCTTATGATGCGGCCCGATCTCACCATATTGTTGCTCCTGGTTATACCCCTTATGTAATCGAGAGCATCTTGGTCGGCATTGCATGAACATCATAGATTGCGTTGTCTTTCTCCTGCGACCGCTTCCATCAGATACCCTTTTTTGTTTCCAGGCGGTTATATGGAGAACCCGCTTGAACGACATGCGCCGAGCAGGAGTGCCGGCTTTTCGTGTCCCAGAAAAGTGTTTTTTATGATCTCATCTGCTTGGTGCTATGACAACTGCATCACCCGTGTTTGGCAGCATAGATTTCTTACAGTTTCGGTATCTCATGGCGGGTTGTTGCTTTTTGTTTTTGTTTTTTTTTTTTTTCTTCCTCCTGACTGCGTGTGTCATGTACCCGTTTTTGTTCTCTGCGTGCGGCCTCGCTGTTCTTGTGAAAATGCTTTCTTCTCCGAGCAGTACCAGGTGCTACTTTTTTCTTGGGCTCTGGCTATGACTTTTTTTTCTCCCCATGGGTCGGGGCCAACGAATCCAAGCACCTCTGAGGCTGCGGGTCTTCTTCGGTGGATACTTGTTCTTTTTTCTTACGCTGCATCTGGCATCGGTGGTGCATCATCGCGTGATGCGAGTGATAGAGATGGGGATTTTATTGCATTGTGTATGGCGTTGGCTTGAGCTGCTGTGTCCACAAAAAATTTTCTCTACACTGGGATCTGTTTTTACTGTTTCATGTCTCGGATGTATGGAGGATGGGAAGCTGCTTCTTCTGGCGCTTTGATTTCCTTGACCAATTTTTTTTTTTGTGGTTATGCTGGGCAAGGGACATGGATACTTGTTCTTATGTCAGTAGCACTCGGGCTCGACGGGATATGCCGAAGACGGACCTCTTTTTTTTACAGGAGACTTGTTCCTATCAAGTTTCTCGAGAAGGGAGCTATCCATTCAAATCAAAAAAGTTTGACTTTTAATTCCAAAAACGATATATAACGTAGGGCCTTGTGCTACGTAATGAATGTCCTGTAGACACCTGAGAAATCGGGTTCCATCATGATAAACTCCGTATAGGGCCAGGAGCCAATCAGATGGCGGACGGTCGGACTCTCGACCTCCCAATTCTTTCTCTCTTTCAGCCCAGTATTTATTCCCTTCCACACCCACCTTACCTCAACCCATTGTTAATCCTTCCCAACTCCCCTTTCATCCCTCGTTGACCCCTCTATCCAAAATTTGCCAACCCATCCATCCACTTACCCGTTGGGTCCGTTTGATCTCAATCTCACCAGCCACTTACATTCACAGTACACGCTGCCGCTCGCGATTTCTCTGGTGCAGCTGTCACTCCTATCCTCGCCCTGCGTGGACTATTCTCATCACCACCACCCTCACAGAAAGGCCCAGGCGTGCCGCATCCTCATAATTCGTCATAATTCATATTATTCCTCCATATCTTCGCTATGGCTGACGTCGAAAGCAATGTCGCGGACGAGTCATTCGCGCAGTCCGAAGCTCAGGCCGAAGCTCAGGCCGAAGCTCAGGATGAGCAGCAGACCCATAATATGACGGTCGGCACGCGACGTCAAGCGAACGGTACAATCGGTTCGGTCTACTCCGGAAACAAAATCAGACATCTAAAGAAGGAGGATGGTATTCCGTTATGGCGCAAGGATATTCAGCATCAGTTCCTGCGGCTTGTCTTTGAGGACAAGACGCCGGTTTTCACTCGATGGCCAGATGGAGAGAAGGGATTTGATTTCGCCGATATCTACATTGACGCCATGGCTAGGAGTAGTAAGACGAGTAAAATACTCAAAGACAAGCTTCAAAGCGATAAACAAGCAGCCATCAGCATGGCGATGGTTTGCCTCCTCGTCAATTTTGGACGGATGAACACAACATTGAATTGTATGTCTTACAACCTCCCCCCTTCTGATTCATCATTTGTTATTAATGGCAATTACCTTTTTAGTTTTCCCCGAAATGCGTGCTCAACTACGAACCTACCACTCCATCCCCTCGTTGCAAGCACACCAAGATCCAAACGCCTACAAGCAACTACAAGATGCTCCCCGTCTTAAGTCAATTCTCAAGGGTGCGTCTGAAGACGTTGACCAGCCCAACACGCTTGAGAAAATCAAGAGGGAAAAAATTCCGCGCACGAACCCGGTCAACCTGATCTTTGTCCTTGCTCAATATGCCCCGAAAGTGTCGGAGATGCACTTCTTCCCCCCTCGCGATTTCTTTGACCTTGTCATGCGATCCACGTTAAGCAGCAAGACTCGTGCAAGAGCCTTTCTATGGTTAATGTGGTGGTATCTGGAGAGCGACTTCTCCCAGGAGGCTGCCCTGAAAAACCCTTTCGGCCCCGGCCTCGATGGTGAAGGGACTGGCGGTCTACCAATCAAGGTGCCCAACTTTGATATCCTGACAGAGGAACAGGCAGATCAGGAGAATGTTGATACACAATCTGAGATCGAATATGGAGAGGTCAAGCGCCTGGAGCGTAAACGTGAGTTCTTTAATCCCGTCATTATGAAAGTCGACTAACATGAATTCATAGGCATTCTGGAAGAAGATGACCCCCTGCCCAGAGTGGCCAAGCCCAAGTCTCGTCGTAAGAAAGGTATATATATCTCATTAGTCCGTTTATTTCTATTGTTTCCTCAGCTAATAACATACAGTAGGAGATTTTCTCCAATACGAGCACGAAGACGATCGCCTTGGTAAGTTTTCGTTCTCTTACTACATGATGCTTATCACAGGCACTAATGATTTTTCTCCAGGTTCCAACTTTTATGGTTCTCGCGACGAAGGCCCCCAAACCCCGGCCCAATCTTCTCGATCTCATCGAGAATCCTCCGTCAACCGTTCGGTTGGTCACCAACGTCTTATTTTAAAGACCAAAATGGAACATACGCCGGATGCTGCCTCCCCGGCTCCCCCCGGCTCTAGCCATCCAGTCCTAGGCCGTTTTTCTGAATCTACACCTAATGCACCCTCATCCTCCCGGCGACCTCGGCCACTTACTCAACATCAATTGGCCGTGGAGCAGAACCGGCGCCAGCGAATCGATTATCTTCTATCAAAGCGCAAGAACGAGACTTTCCGCGTCCTGCGCGCGAAGCGACAAAGTGAAATCCCATTCGCGCGCTATGCTCGCCTCTTACAGGGCATTCCGGATGGGTATGATACGGAGGATGAGGGACATTCGTGGGGCAAAGGGGGTCTGCTCCCCAATCCAGAAGAAGAAGAGGATTTCGGTGAATGCGCCAGTTATTATCTCTCCGTCATCCGCAAGGCTGCACGACGACTGGACCGTTGGGACTATGAGGGCGCTAATGGGCCCAAACGAGACCGCAAGAAGGAGCGAGAAGAACGACAGAAAGCTCGACAGAGCATGGCTCTCGAAAGTGTATTAGATGCTAGCGGGCGTGCCCCAACATCAGCTCGTAGCCGGGCGCGTGCTGCACGTAATGCTCGGCGCAAGCTTGCGGAGGCCACGGGAGGAACTACCGCGACGAAAGAGCAAGGTGCATCCTCCTCGTATCGTGCTAAACCTAGGAGCCGTCCCAGCCGTGGAGCTCCAGGCGATGCCCAACCCACCACTGGAGGCGCCACTACGGACGATGGCCTTGGAGCACCGTCTCGGGATCCTGAGCTCTCCCCGATGCCCGCCTCAGGTGCTCTTGGCGATGAGGATGTGGATATGGAGGGTGAGGGTGAGGGTGAAGGCGAAGAAGGCCTCGACGAGATTGACCGGGAGCTCCTCGGCGAAGGTAGTGGTGACGAAGATGAGGGTGCTTCACGTGAACCCCGCCTGTCTCGCCCCACCGAACAAGGTTATGAGGATAGCTTCATGGGAGAGGCGGAGGCGCTGTCGTCAGATGAAGACGCTGATGACGATGACCTGGACGGCGACGATAATTCTTCCGCATTTGGAGGTGCAAACGCATCTGCAGCCAGCGAGACATCGTCTGTAGCCGGAGATGTGCCTGAGCGAGGCACAAATTACAATCATGATGGCGATCCTGCAAGACCTCAGGACAAGGATGAGGCCATGGAGAATTCATAGGCATTGTTTGGTATTACGTGTTTTGCTATTTGTGGTAGTGTATGGCTTTTTTGCAATGTTCCTGGGGGGATGGGTTTTGTTGTATTTATTCAATGTCTATGGGTTTAATTTTGTCCGAGGTGAGAGGTTAGGTAAACCATCAAATGAAGTTTAGGTGCCTAGGTAGTTACTTACAATGTATTATTATTATTTAACACGTCTTACTGACTGGGTATAGCTCCATGTCGAGCTTGGATAACGATGATGGGGGCCCGAATGGAGGGTTTGGCTGGAGTGTGTAGCCGCTGCATGTGATCATAAGAAGATGCCCCCTTCATCACACTCACCTTCTTGCTCTCTCTCTCTCCCTTTCAACATCAAACCAATCTCTCTGTCTCTCTGTCAGTCTCTCCAGGTTTCAATCATTCTTTCGCCTAGAGAGACAGGTATTTATAAGCGTTTCTCCCATATCCACCATTCACCATCATCCGAAAAACATTCCGCTTTTCGCCTCCACCGTCATTCGACTGCCGATCATCAACGAATCTTTCTTTCCCCCCCCAAGAAGGCTCCACCACCGTACCATTTCCACGAACCACTGCGCGTGGCCTCCAATATCCGCCCGTCATTATCCTGCTGTTCGTGCAGCTGCCAGAATCGAGAAAAGAGCACGGAAAATCGAAGCATCAGGACGCACTAACGAGGTATACGCATCATTTGCTGTGTCCACCTGGTCGTGAATTTCCTTAAAACCCCCTCTTTTGACCGGACCAGATCGATCGTCGTCATACTGTTGAGAGGACATGCTCTCAACCCTTTTATCTCTGATCCTCTCCGATTGAAACATCCTTGGAATTTACCTCCAGCCCCGATTGAAAGAAACACGAAGGTTCCCCTTTCCATCCTTATCGGCAACAGCCCCGGGGTACCAAATAATACAAGGTTTCTTTAATATTACCGCGTCTCGTGTCGCCGTCGCCGCTCACAACCACCATCCGATTCGGCCGTGACATCTTTGCTGTGCCTATCTACCTACCATTCACCCCTCACCCAACTCGATCTCTCCTCCCTTCCCTTCATATTCACATCGATAATGTCTGAAAATATTCTACAGCCTCGCCCGCGGCGGGTCTTTCATCTCTCACCATCGAACGAGTCTTCCGAACCCTCCACACCTGCGGAACCCAACAATCCAGATCTATTGACCCCCAAGGACGCTGGATCGACCAGTGTGAGCCGGAATGGCTCAATAATGAACCTGACCTCTCCAACGTTGTATGGAATCTATTCACCAACAGCTTTCGAAAGCTCCCGGGATGATATCAGCCCCTGGGGCACCGAGGCTCCCCCAACAAGGGAAAATCCCAACCCCCAACGGAAACCTCAGGTATCAGAGAGCATGGTTCGACAGATGACACGGTCGCGACTCAGCCATGGACTTTTCCGTGGCGTGATTCTCCCGCTGACTTTGAAGAGTGCTCTGCTTTTTGGCTTTGGTATCACCTACGGCATCATTACGATTCATTTACATGAAAACCACTGGATCACCCCAGTCAAATTGGAGAACACCCACTTCTACGGGTCTTTGGAATACTTGGGATTCTGGGGAGTCGCTGGGGTTGTCCTGGGCAATATCCTACCATGGCTTGATTCTTTCTCGAATAAAGCCTCTGTCCAGGACACAAAAGGGTCGCTCAACAACGAGGACAACGAAGAGCGCACGCGCTCATGGGTTGCCGCCGTCCGGGGTGTAGGGGCATTTGTCGGCATAGCCTTCGCCATGGTGAGTGAATAGTCCGATTGCTGTCTCACAGATTGCAGAAGAATTTTCCCACTGACATCAATCACAATTTAGCGGAGAACTCATTGGGAATCCACCACCCAGGCATCCGCCACTCTAGCCCTCGCAAACCCTGTACTGTGGTACCTTATTGACCGCACGAAGACTGGCTTTGTCCTGGCCACCGTGGTCGGCTTGGCTGGCATGGGCATTGCTCTGGGTCTCTTCCCGGAGCTGGTGCCAACTTCGACCAGCCCTGCCTCTACAACCCCCCTCGCCTTCAACAGCTCCTTGTGGGATTACCAGCTGAGCACCGAGATAACCCAGGAAGGCATTGCTGTCCGCACGTGGTTGGCCAGCGTTTTGTATTGTGCCTGTCTTTGCTTCGGAAACATTGGACGACAACTGGGCATTGGCGCCTCGTCGAGACGTTAGGCCATGAAACAGCAGTAGGACGCGTGACAACTTTAAATTTCACCTTGTTTCCTACCCACCTTTTCCGGACCTTCCTTTTCTGTTACTTCACTATATTTTTTACCCCTTCTTGTTAATAAAAAAAACTTTTCTTTTTATCAATTTCAATTCATCGCCCCTCCGATCCATTCATTGAACGATTTTGGGGCAATTTGGCTTCTTCTTTTCAGCGTGTGGTCCGACTTCCGGCGAGTCGGGCAAGCATGACTACTACTAAAGCATCACTAGATAGATCATAAGATATGGCACTCATTCAGAGGGTTTTTTTTCAAGATGATATGAAGACCCCTGTTACAAATTTTTTTTCTTCTTTCCCCCACAAACAGCTATCGCCGTCCTAGAATGATCAAGACACACGAAAGAGCTTGATAAAGGTAAAAGAGGGGAGAAAAGATTGTGGAATCAATCATTGCAGTCCCTGCCACCAGGCAGTCAGACACTGCACCCAAGATCGACACCCTGCATAGGCAGTCTTTCTTCATTCTTTATGACGATTTCCGTACTTCATAGGTATCTGCTCCCGAAGGAACGAGATAGTCCTCGCAGGAACGCTTTTTGAAAGAACGTTGTTATTTTGCGTTGTTCATGAAGAAGAAAAGAAGAAGAAAAAAGGGAAGAAGAAATCGCGGCGGACGAGCTTTTTGTGGGATGGGATCAGTCACGTGATTAGACTAGCATCTTTTGCTTTGGGGCCCGTGCATGTGATTCATAAATCCCGGCTGAGGTCAGCGGCCATAAAAAGTAACCTAATGCAGATTATGCACACCGTGCCCGAAGCAGAATGAAAAACGAAGCGATGATGACGACGATGACAACGACCACGACGAACTATACTTGACTTCTTCCTACCCCTTCAGCATTTCCTTCATCATCCTTGAGATCTCTCCAGATCAGGTACCTCTCCCTCTCTCCCTCTCCGTCTCGCCCTCTCTCCCACAATTGCTCTTTCCCTTCCCCACCGATATCGCTCTTCCATCGACTCTTCAGACTATTGATCGTCGGAGGGGTCGTGGAGATAATTTTTTCCCCCTCTCTCTTTTTTTTTTCCTTCCCTCTTCTTTCCTGTCTCTGTCTCTAATCCCCATTTCTGTTTTGTTTCCCACCAACTCTGACCGGATCGTGTTCTAGTGTCCATCACTGTCGGTGTCTCAACAATGCCTCAACAAAAGTCTGGTAAGCCAATTGACTAATCGCCTTCTGTTTTTCCCTTTTTCCCATTCCCCTCCTCTGTCCATTGTGGGAAGCTAGCCGCCAAGGACCTCTTCCTACCCCACAATTGGTATCGCTGTCCCTCATATAGCTCCCCAAAGATCATCCATCCTGTGCTGACTTGTTATTGGTTTTGACTATAAATAGCCATCCTCTCCGTCTACGACAAGACTGGCCTCCTCGACCTGGCTAAGGGTCTGGTCCAGCATAATGTCCGTCTGCTCGCGTCCGGCGGTACCGCACGCATGATCCGGGAGGCTGGATTCCCTGTGGAGTGAGTCTTATATACTCTCCTTCTCTTCCACCCTGGCGATAATATAGCTGCGAGTGGATGAAGTTATTCCCCAATACCTGCATAGAGCTCTGGGTTTAACCTCTCAATTGATAGGGATGTCTCCGCCATTACCCACGCCCCCGAGATGCTAGGTGGTCGCGTCAAGACCCTTCACCCGGCAGTCCACGGTGGTATCCTTGCTCGTGACATCGAATCTGATGAGAAGGATCTTGCCGATCAGAACATTTCCAAGGTCGATTTCGTCGTATGCAACCTCTACCCGTTCAAGGAGACCGTCAACAAGGTCAACGTCACCATTGAAGAAGCCGTGGAAGAGATTGATATCGGTGGTGTCACTCTCCTCCGCGCTGCGGCCAAGAATCACTCCCGCGTCACCATCCTTTCCGATCCCCAGGATTACCATGAATTCCTCAAGGAGCTCGAATCAGGGGCTATCGCCGATTCCAGTCGCAAGCTGTACGCTCTCAAGGCTTTCGAGCACACCGCCGACTACGACAGCGCCATCTCCGGTTTCTTCCGCAAGCAGTATGCGGGTAACGGTGAGCAGTACATTGCTCTGCGCTACGGCACCAACCCCCACCAGAAGCCTGCTGCCGCCTACATGCTCGAAGGAAAGCTCCCCTTTAAGGCCCTGAACGGCTCTCCCGGCTATGTCAATCTCCTGGACGCTCTCAACTCATGGGCCTTGGTTAAGGAGCTCAAGCAGGCTCTGGGCTACCCAGCCGCCGCCAGCTTCAAGCATGTGTCCCCCGCCGGTGCCGCTGTTGGTGTGCCACTGAATGAGAAGGAGCGCAAGGTCTACATGGTGGATGATATTGCCGGCATTGAGAGCTCTGGTCTGGCTCAGGCCTACGCTCGTGCCCGCGGTGCTGACCGCATGTCCAGCTTCGGTGATATCCTTGCTCTTAGTGACATTGTTGATGTCCCCACCGCTAAGATTGTCTCCCGTGAGGTCTCGGACGGTGTTATCGCCCCCGGCTACACCCCGGAGGCTCTTCAGATCCTCTCCAAGAAGAAGGGTGGCAAGTACCTGGTGCTTCAGATTGATGAGAACTATACTCCTGCGGCCGAGGAATCCCGTACTCTCTATGGTGTTCAGCTTACACAGCACCGCAATGATGTCGTGATCTCTCCTCAGAAGACCTTCAACACTATCCTCACCCCGAAGGATCTGAAGGAGCTTCCCGACTCTGCCCTTCGGGATCTCACTGTTGCCACCATTGCCCTGAAGTACACCCAGTCTAACTCGGTCTGCTACGCCCTCAACGGTCAGGTTATCGGCCTCGGAGCCGGCCAGCAGAGCCGTATCCACTGCACTCGTCTCGCCGGTGATAAGGCTGACAACTGGTGGATGCGCTTCAACGACCGTGTGTTGAACATCAAGTGGAAGCAGGGCACCAAGCGCGCCGACAAGAGCAATGCTATTGACCTACTGTGTTCCGGTCAGACTCCTCGCAATGACGCCGAGAAGGCCGAGTATGAGCGTGTCTTTGAGGAGGTTCCTGCTCCCTTCACCCAAGAGGAGCGCGACTCCTGGCTCTCCAAGCTCAGCGAGGTTGCTGTCTCTTCCGATGCCTTCGTAAGCTAACTCTTGTCTCTTTTTATCCCCTTTCTACCAATCTAACGAATCCCCTCACAGTTCCCCTTCATCGACAACGTCTTCCGTGCGGCCCGCTCCGGCGCCAAGTACATCGCTGCCCCCAGCGGTAGCCAGAACGACGGTCCTGTGTTCGAGACATCGGAGAAGCTTGGTATTGTCTTCGTCGAACAGGGTACTCGTCTTTTCCACCACTAAATTGGTAGGAAGCCACGTGGAATATTCACCGTTTGGTTGGTATTTCTCCTTGCGATGATGTTTATTTGTTTCTTAACGACTTCGGTATACCTAGCTACCTATCTACTTCCATTATTGTTAAGACTTTTATGAGAATGAATCCGAGAAAGGAAAACATGAACGAACAAAAAAAATAAAATAACATAACATTTGTATAACGAATTTACGAGATACCTACCTAAGTAAAAGGTTATATACAAAATTCATACTATTTTGGTGGATAGTTTGTGGTCATTCGGGATTCTTAAAAAATGAACCCAATGAATGGTAAACAAATATTACAATGGAAAATTGTGAAAGTATCACGTCTAGAATATGACATCCCACTGACCTTTTTTTGATGATTAATTTGTAGATGACATTGTTTGTAATTTGCTTCGCGTTTAAATTATGTGGCGGGAGCCTCTGATATGCTAGGATATAGAGAGGGTAGAAAATATATATATTTACCTCCCTATATACTGACGTCATAAAATTCACGAAGTTGTTGGCAAAATATTCACAACATATAGTGAAATCAAGATCAATGACCAACAAATTAGCCGAACTGGAAATAGTATCACTATATTCTCCGATATTGTCAGCTGTGAGTGAGCTCGAGGAAGACAAGAGTGACTATTCTCAACTGTTCTACTAAGGTAAGGGGTACAAAGTAAGGTTGATAGCAAGAGTGATGGATATGAGGGGGATATCGCTAGGAACAGATTGGGAGTGAAGGGAAGCTAATTCCTAGGGAATTAAATGCCCGGGAATGATGAGTAGATGTACTCCGTACAGAATCAAGAGGCAGGCAGTCACAATGGACACTTATTTATAGAGATCGTCCCCTGGCGCACGTGACGGCGGACCCTCCATAAGCGACACCTCAGCAACAGCAGCTGGCGCGGCTCTCCTGAGGTCACCTTCCCGCTTCCCCAGTCTACCTAACCCATCTCTCCTTTCCTCCCCCCCAATTTCACATCTCTTTAGTATCCTCTCCTTTTCGCTTCATTTACACCCCCAAACTCTTGGATCTCTCGTTATTTCGCGTCTTCCTATTCTCTGTTGAACGACTTTTTGGCGTGGCGTTTCGTTAGGTGCATGAGGTCGGATTGCGGCCTACGTAAATATGGCTCCTCTTCCCATCAAGTTTACGGAGCTCATTAATGTATGTCCTTCCCCATCACCGAAACCCCCCCTATTCCTGTGGAATATGTATAATCTAACTGGCTTATTCTCATCTTAGTTGACGAATGCTGAGATTGCGGTATGTCCTGTGTCGCTACGCTACCAACCTGCGGTGTTGCACCCCTGTTGTGCTGGACGCGCCCTCCTATCCCTCTAACCTCCGTGACCATCTGCTTACAATCTGGTGTTGATAGCCGAGTTCCATTGGCTTTAATTCATGTGTGAGTGTTTCCCCAGGGACAGCTTCCCCCCGGAGCTCCAATCCCGTCGCCATCCGCTAATACAGGGCCCCTGCTGGACAGACTTTAGAATCGGATCACTACGTGTGCGTCCGGCAAAAGCTCAACGAGGATGACAAGCCGCAAGTGATTATCATCGATCTTAAAAACAACAATGAGGTCATCAAGCGACCAATCAATGCGGACAGTGCTATCATGCACTGGACCAAGAACATCATTGCTCTCAAGGCCCAGGGCCGCACAATCCAGATCTTCGACCTGACGGCAAAGCAAAAGCTGAAGTCGGCGGTCATGAATGAAGATGTTGTATACTGGAAGTGGTTTAGTGAGACAAGCCTTGGCTTGGTCACCGACACCTCTGTGTACCACTGGGACGTGTTCGATCCAACCCAGTCTCAGCCACTGAAGGTTTTCGACAGGCTTCCTAACCTGAGCGTACGTATTTGGTCGGAAATAGGTCTGACGGAGACATCTGCTGATTGTTGTTGTTATTTATAGGGCTGCCAAATCATCAACTATCGCGTCAACGACCAGGAGAAATGGATGGTTGTGGTTGGTATTAGCCAGCAACAGGGTCGTGTCGTTGGTTCTATGCAGCTCTACTCCAAGGAGCGTGGAATCTCTCAGTTTATCGAAGGTCATGCGGCCGCCTTTGCGTCTATCAGGGTTGAGGGCTCTCCTCTGGAGCACAGCCTCTTCACGTTCGCCGTTCGCACCCAGACCGGAGCGAAGTTGCAGATCGCCGAGATCGACCACCAGGACCCGAACCCCCGATTCCAGAAGAAGGCTGTCGAGGTATACTTCCCCCAGGAAGCAGTGAACGATTTCCCTGTCGCAATGCAGGTGTCGCGGAAGTATGACATCGTCTACCTCGTAACAAAATATGGTTTCATCCACCTCTACGACCTGGAGACCGGTACCTGCATCTTCATGAACCGAATCTCCAGTGAGACGATCTTCACCACCGCCAATGATTCCGAATCTGCTGGCCTGGTCGGTGTCAACCGCAAGGGCCAGGTCCTATCGGTTAGCGTCGATGAGAACAACATCATCCAATATCTGATGGAAAACCCTGCGATGTCTGGTCTTGCTGTGAAATTGGCTTCCAAGGCCGGTCTTCCGGGTGCCGATCACCTCTATCAGCAGCAATTTGATAACCTCATGACACAAGGCAACTACTCGGAAGCCGCCAAGATTGCTGCAAACTCTCCCCGTGGATTCCTCCGGACCGCCGAGACGATCAACCGCTTCAAAAACGCCCCGCAGTCTGGCCAGCAAATGTCTGTCATCCTCCAATATTTCGGTATGCTTCTGGACAAAGGATCTCTCAATCGATATGAGAGTGTGGAACTGGTCCGTCCCGTTCTGCAGCAGAACAGAAAACACCTGCTAGAAAAATGGATGGGCGAGAACAAGTTGGAGGCTTCCGAGGAACTTGGCGATATTGTTCGTCCATACGATATGAACCTGGCGTTGACCATCTACCTGGGGGCCAACGTCCCTAACAAGGTGGTTGCCGGCTTTGCTGAAACGGGCCAGTTCGATAAGATTCTTTCATACTCGAAGCAAGCTGGCTACACTCCGGATTACTCCCAGCTCCTGCAGCACATTGTCCGTGTGAATCCCGAAAAGGGTGCCGAGTTCGCTGCCCAATTAGCTAACGAGGAGGGTGGTGCACTCATCAACTTGGAGCGCGTTGTGGATATTTTCGTTTCCCAGAACATGGTCCAGCAAGCTACTTCCTTCCTACTTGATGCTCTCAAGGACAACAACCCTGAGCATGCGAACCTGCAGACGCGTTTGCTTGAGATGAACCTGGTGAATGCGCCTCAGGTTGCCGATGCAATCCTGGGCAATGAAATTTTCACACATTATGATCGTCCTAAGATCGCTCAGCTTTGCGAGAATGCCGGCCTCATTCAACGTGCGCTGGAGAACACCGACGACCCGGCAGTGATCAAGCGCAACATTGTCCGAACCGACAAGTTGAATCCAGAATGGCTCATGAACTACTTCGGCCGCCTTTCTGTTGAACAGACCTTGGATTGCATGGATACTATGCTGGAGGTGAACATTCGCCAAAACTTGCAGGCTGTTGTGCAGCTCTGCACTAAGTTCTCTGATCTTATCGGCCCCGGTCGTCTCATTAGCCTCCTCGAGAAATACCGCACCGCCGAGGGTCTTTACTACTACCTTGGAAGTATTGTCAACCTCAGCGAGGACCCCGAGGTTCACTTCAAGTACATTGAGGCTGCCACTGCTATGGGACAAATGACCGAAGTTGAGCGTATCTGCCGTGAGAGCAACTACTATAACCCCGAGAAGGTTAAGAACTTCCTCAAGGAGGCCCGTTTAACAGAGCAGCTTCCTCTGATCATTGTCTGCGATCGGTTCAACTTCATCCATGATCTTGTTCTCTACCTTTACCAGAACCAGCAGTACAACTCCATCGAGGTCTATGTCCAGCGTGTGAACCCCGCTCGTGCTCCGGCCGTTGTTGGAGGGCTTTTGGATGTGGATTGCGAGGAGAGCATCATCAAGAACCTTCTGTCCACCGTTGACCCAGCTGTCATTCCCATCGAAGAGCTCGTTAACGAGGTTGAGTCTCGCAATCGCCTGAAGCTCCTTTTGCCCTTCCTGGAGTCAACCCTGGCGACTGGTAACCAGCAGCAAGCTGTGTACAACGCACTTGCCAAGATTTATATCGATAGCAACAACAACCCAGAGAAGTTCCTGAAGGAAAATGATCTCTATGACACTCTGATTGTTGGTAAATACTGCGAGAAGCGTGACCCGAACCTGGCGTACATTGCGTACACAAAGGGACAGAATGACCTGGAGCTAATCAATATCACCAACGAAAATGCCATGTACCGAGCACAGGCTCGTTACCTTGTCGAGCGGGCTGATCCTGAAATCTGGTCATTCGTCCTCAGTGAGAACAATGCCCACCGCAGATCCCTCGTCGATCAGGTTATTGCCACTGCTGTGCCTGAGTCGACCGAACCGGACAAGGTTTCCGTCGCCGTCAAGGCCTTCCTTGAGGCCGACCTGCCCGGCGAGCTTATCGAGCTGCTGGAGAAGATTATTTTGGAGCCTTCGCCTTTCAGTGACAATGGTAGCTTGCAGAACTTGTTGATGTTGACCGCTGCCAAGGCTGACAAGGGTCGCCTGATGGATTACATCCACCAGCTCAATGAGTTCAGCCCCGACGAGATCGCGGAGATGTGTATCTCAGTCGGTCTGTATGAAGAGGCTTTCGAGGTCTATAAGAAAGTCAACAACTTCCTCGCCGCTGTCAATGTCCTGGTCGAGAACATTGTCAGCATTGACCGTGCTCAAGAGTTTGCCGAGCGTGTAGAATTGCCAGAAGTCTGGAGCAAGGTGGCCAAGGCACAGTTGGATGGTCTCCGTGTCTCCGATTCGATTGAGTCTTATATCCGTGCTGGTGATCCGTCGAACTATAACGAAGTTATCGAGACTGCCACCCACGCCGGTAAGGATGAGGATCTTGTGAAGTACCTCAAGATGGCTCGCAAGACCCTGCGTGAGCCTGCCATTGATACTGCCGTGGCATTCTGCTACGCTCGTCTCGATCAACTGCCTGAACTCGAGGACTTCTTGCGATCCACCAATGTTGCGGATGTCGAGGCCTCTGGTGACAAGGCCTACGAGGAGGGATATCACGAGGCCGCCAAGATCTTCTACACTAACATCTCCAACTGGGCCAAACTGGCTACCACCCTGGTGCACCTTGAAGACTACCAAGCTGCCGTGGAGTGCGCTCGCAAGGCGAACAGTGTTAAGGTCTGGAAGCAGGTCAACGAGGCCTGTGTTAACAAGAAGGAGTTCCGCCTTGCCCAGATCTGCGGTCTTAACCTCATTGTCCATGCGGAGGAGCTTCAAGATCTCGTGCGCCAGTATGAGCGCAACGGTTACTTCGATGAGCTTATCGCTGTCCTCGAAGCCGGCCTGGGTCTGGAGCGCGCCCACATGGGTATGTTTACCGAGCTGGGTATTGCTTTGTCCAAGTACCACCCGGATCGGGTTATGGAGCATCTTAAGCTCTTCTGGTCTCGCATCAACATCCCGAAGATGATCCGGGCCTGCGAGGTAGCCAGCCTCTGGCCGGAGTTGGTGTTCCTCTACTGTCACTATGATGAGTGGGATAATGCCGCTTTGGCTATGATGGAGCGCGCTGCCGACGCCTGGGAGCACCACTCGTTTAAGGACATCATCGTCAAGGTCGCTAACTTGGAGATCTACTACCGTGGTCTGAACTTCTACCTGCAGGAGCAGCCTCTACTGTTGACCGATTTGCTGCAGGTGTTGACTTCTCGCATTGACGTCAACCGGGTGGTCCGCATTTTCCAGGCGTCCGACAACATTCCCTTGATCAAGCCGTTCCTCCTCAATGTGCAGACGCAGAACAAGCGGGCTGTCAACGATGCTATCAATGACTTGTTGATCGAGGAGGAGGACTACAAGACCCTGCGGGACTCGGTGGATAACTACGACAACTTTGACGCGGTGGACCTCGCTCAGCGCTTGGAGAAGCACGACCTGATCTTTTTCCGCCAGATTGCCGCCAACATCTACCGCAACAACAAGCGGTGGGAGAAGTCAATTACGCTGTCCAAGCAGGACAAGCTCTACAAGGACGCCATCGAGACTGCCGCCATCTCGGGCAAGTCGGAGGTTGTGGAGGAGCTTCTGCGCTACGTACGTGTTATCATTCCACATATGCCCCACCCTTCTTTTCCCTTTCTGATTATCTTCTGTACCACGTGAACTGGCCTGCTGACTTTTTTTTTAGTTTGTTGACATCGGTAGCCGGGAATGCTACGTGGGTATGCTCTATGCCTGCTACGACCTGATTCGTCCGGATGTGATCCTGGAGGTTTCGTGGCGCCATGGCCTGCATGACTTTACAATGCCATTCATGATCAACTTCCTGTGCGAACAGACGCGGGCGATCGAGACGCTGAAAAAGGACAACGAGGAGCGCAAAAAGAAGGAGGTGACACAGCAGACGGAGGAAGACAACACGCCGATCCTGGGCGGGTCACGATTGATGTTGACGCAAGGACCGGGCGGGCCAGCGCCAAGTCCCATGGCATATGGCCAAACAAACGGGATCACGCCGCAGGCGACTGGATTCCGCCAGTTCTAGGCGGGAGGGCAAACCGCCAAGGGATGTGTATGTATGTATAGACTGATTGAGCGTGATGGGATGGTCTGTCGACTGGGAGAGAGAGAGAGAGAGAGAGAAAGGTCAACACACCAAAAAGGGCATATGAACGGAAAGACATGACGACACAAGATGTTTCTTTCTTTTTTATTTTTTTCTTTTTCTTCTGTGCCATTGTTCCAC
The DNA here is from genome assembly GCA_015844325.1 of Aspergillus nanangensis. Taxonomy (NCBI): domain Eukaryota; kingdom Fungi; phylum Ascomycota; class Eurotiomycetes; order Eurotiales; family Aspergillaceae; genus Aspergillus; species Aspergillus nanangensis. The sequence continues at coordinate 9,496 of VCAU01000199.1, read as the reverse complement.
CGCTCGATCGGCACCGGTCTGATTTTTCTTTCATTTGATTTTTGTCTCATGTTTCTTGCGGTTATTTTATTATATTTTTCTTTCTTTCTGTATTTCCCTCTCGTTTGCTCTTAATTTTATTTTCCCCCGATGTATTTTGATAGGTATTGAAAATGAGCCGCCGACCTCGATTCGAGGGGGGTTGGGGTTAGATTCTGAATGAGATGCATATGCTTGAGTATTGTTTATGGTAATAATAATATGCGACGGGAAGTGATTCCGACCCCAGGGAAGAAGACTTTCCGCGCGGCGTCGGCTGAAGTCGTTGGCGGGACGAGGTTTTGCGGGACGAAGTGGTTAGTTAGTCCTTTTCTCCGGAGGAGCACATTGGTCCGGGGGGTCAATGTTATTTTTATGATGATAATTTTTCTCAGCCATAATCCATTAAAACACAATAAAATAAAAACCAAAAACCGAGGGTAGAGAAAAAAGCACTCCTAAAAAATACATCCAGGGAAGCATAAAGGCTACTCATCTCCGGTGTGATTGTTTAGGCAAGGAGAGGGAAAATTGACCACAGCCAAGATTTTTCTCCTGCCAGACCGAGGTTCACTCGCATCATCGATCGACCCGTCGAGACTCTCAGCTTGGATTATGTTTGACCCTGATAGTTATGCCGGAAAGCGTTCTCCGGGGGTGGGTTTTTTTTTTTTTTTTTTTTTTTTGGGTTGGTAGTCGGAATCTCTTACTGTCCTTACGTCGTTCCTGGCCCACTAGTTCAATTATTAGGTATTCTTATTATCATCATTCGTCGATCCCTCGCCTACCATCGGTCAGTCTTCTCGTTGTTAGCCCGGTCTTTTTTCGGAGTGGGATCCATTGATTTTCATGACTGATGGGAATGGGCGATCGATCTCATGCTTCACTCGTTTCATTCTCGAACGAGGGAGACTATTAGCCCGAGCACCCGAGGTAAGTTCGTGACAGATCCTGGAAGGGCAGGAAGATGAAGAGAATCATGAATGAAACCGTCCTGAACTACCCGAGGGGATTCGGGTAAATATGGGATGGTTGATTATTATTATTTTTGGTATTTGTATTTGTTGGGGAAGAATTCGAATTTAATTTCCTATTATTATTTTTAATTGAATAATGGTTTTTGAATGTGACGATGAAAGAAAGGAATTTGTGGGTTGAATTTCTGTAGAGTCAGATGATCCAGAATAATAGAATAGAATATAATCAGAATAATCATAATAATAGAAACAATAATAAGAATTGAATTTAGGTCGAGATTCTTTTTCTTATCAGTTAAAAAAAGAAAAAAGAAAAAAGAAAATAAAGTTGGCGTGTCTAAAGTTCACCGGGGGTGGGACAAGATCCCCGTTGGATGATGTTCGGTGAACCGGTGAGAGGAGAGGATAGAATCATACATACTACGTCGCAAGAAATGATAGAATCCAATCTTCTTAGGATAAGGGAGTTAGTGTGGAAATACAATTTCCTCACTTTCCCAAGATGATGAAGAAAAAGAATATAGAAAGGATAATATATGCACAAATATGAAGAACATTAAGAATTTTAAGAATAGATTGTATAGGTAATATAAGACAATATAATAATATAAGATGATATACATACTCCATACAAGTCACATCAATGATGACTTCATTGTCTGCCCCTCCATCCAATTCCCCCCCCCTCATCACTTTCTTTTTTTCCCTCCCCTCACTCTCCAACAAGTCTGATTAATTGAATGATTAATATTATTTAATATTATTCTTCATCTTATTCTGTAAAAGAAAAAAAAAAAAAAAAAGGATCTCCCCAATTTTTACCAGTCCCCGCGGTCCCTCATTCTTTCCTCTCTTTTCCGGTCCGAAACCGGGCTGTTTTCTTCCCCTCCTCCGCCGGGAAGCTTCTCTTTCTCTGTTTCTCGACTTTAATCCATCCTCAAATCGTCATTTCGTCTTCGATTTCTCCTTCTTCTTCTCCTTCTTCTCAGGTGACTCATTCTTTCCTCTTCTAGTTATTAATTTCCCTTCTCCCCCCCCCCTGATTTGGTTCTCATTTCCTCAAATCTTTTCTCTCCCTCCCTCAACCCCACAATAATATACCCCCCCTCCACCCTCCCTCCTCCCTCCCCCTTTAACTATACCTACCTCTCCTCTTATTCCTATTTCTCTCTCCCTCTCTCCCCCCCTCACACACACACACACATACACACACAATGGCGTCTATTCCCTTTCGTCAGCCTGAAGAGGCTGTCGATGACTCCGAATTCATCGATGATCATCATCATCACCTTCGTGACACCGTCCACCACCGTCTGCGCGCCAACTCGGCCATCATGCAGTTCCAAAAGATTCTCGTCGCCAACCGCGGTGAAATTCCCATTCGGATCTTCCGTACCGCTCACGAGCTGTCCCTCCAGACAGTAGCCATCTTCTCACATGAAGACCGCCTCTCCATGCATCGTCAGAAAGCCGACGAGGCCTACATGATCGGTAACCGCGGTCAATATACCCCGGTGGGTGCCTACCTAGCTAGCGATGAGATCGTCAAGATCGCGCTCGAGCATGGCGTCCACTTGATCCACCCCGGTTATGGATTCTTATCCGAAAACGCCGACTTTGCCCGCAAGGTCGAAAATGCCGGCATGGTCTTCGTCGGCCCCACTCCCGATACCATTGACGCCCTGGGCGACAAGGTATCTGCCCGTCGTCTGGCCATTGCCTCCAATGTTCCCGTCGTCCCCGGTACCGAGGGTCCCGTCGAGCGGTACGAGGAGGTCAAGGCTTTCACTGACACCTATGGCTTCCCTATCATCATTAAGGCCGCCTTCGGTGGTGGTGGCCGCGGTATGCGTGTCGTGCGTGATCAGGCCGAGCTGCAGGATTCCTTCGAGCGTGCCACCTCCGAGGCCCGCTCGGCCTTTGGTAATGGCACCGTCTTTGTCGAGCGCTTCCTCGACAAGCCCAAGCATATTGAGGTTCAGCTCTTGGGTGATAACCACGGCAATGTCGTTCACCTGTTCGAGCGCGACTGCTCCGTCCAGCGTCGTCACCAGAAGGTCGTCGAGGTCGCCCCGGCCAAGGACCTGCCCACCGACGTGCGCGACAATATCTTGGCTGATGCCGTGAAGCTGGCCAAGTCGGTCAACTACCGCAACGCCGGAACGGCTGAGTTCCTGGTCGACCAGCAGAACCGCCACTATTTCATTGAAATCAACCCTCGCATTCAGGTCGAGCACACCATTACCGAAGAGATCACCGGCATCGACATTGTCGCCGCGCAAATCCAGATTGCCGCCGGTGCCACACTGGAGCAGCTGGGCCTGACCCAGGACCGCATCTCTATTCGTGGGTTCGCCATCCAGTGCCGTATCACCACCGAGGATCCTTCCAAGGGCTTCTCGCCTGATACGGGTAAGATCGAGGTCTACCGGTCCGCCGGTGGTAACGGTGTCCGTCTGGACGGTGGCAATGGATTCGCCGGTGCCATCATCACCCCCCACTACGACTCCATGCTGGTCAAGTGCACTTGCCGTGGCTCGACCTACGAGATTGCCCGTCGCAAGGTGGTTCGCGCCCTCGTCGAGTTCCGCATTCGTGGCGTGAAGACCAACATTCCCTTCCTGACCTCCCTCCTGAGTCACCCCACCTTCGTCGACGGCAACTGCTGGACCACTTTCATCGATGATACCCCCGAGCTGTTCGCCCTGGTCGGCAGCCAGAACCGCGCCCAGAAGCTTCTCGCCTATCTGGGTGATGTCGCCGTCAATGGCAGCAGTATCAAGGGCCAGATCGGTGAGCCCAAGCTCAAGGGCGACATTATCCGCCCCAAGCTGCTGGATGCCCAGGGCAAGCCCTTGGATGTCTCGGCTCCTTGCCTCAAGGGCTGGAAGCAGATCATCGACCAAGAGGGCCCCGTCGCATGGGCCAAGGCCGTCCGTGCCAACAAGGGCTGCATGATCATGGACACCACCTGGCGTGATGCCCACCAGTCGCTGCTGGCGACCCGCGTGCGCACCATTGACCTGTTGAACATTGGCCACGAGACCAGCCACGCCCTGTCCAACGCCTACAGTTTGGAGTGCTGGGGTGGTGCCACCTTCGATGTCGCCATGCGCTTCCTGTATGAGGATCCCTGGGACCGTCTCCGCAAGATGCGCAAGGCCGTACCCAACATCCCCTTCCAGATGTTGCTCCGTGGTGCCAACGGTGTCGCCTACTCCTCCCTCCCGGACAACGCCATCTACCATTTCTGTAAGCAAGCCAAGAAGTGCGGTGTCGACATCTTCCGTGTTTTCGACGCTCTCAACGATGTCGACCAGCTTGAGGTCGGTATCAAGGCTGTCCATGCCGCCGAGGGTGTGGTGGAGGCCACCGTCTGCTACAGTGGTGACATGTTGAACCCCCACAAGAAATACAACCTCGAGTACTACTTGGCTCTGGTTGAGAAGATCGTTGCCCTGAAGCCCCACGTGCTGGGTATCAAGGATATGGCCGGTGTGCTCAAGCCCCAGGCTGCCCGCCTCCTGATCGGAGCCATCCGTGAGCGCTACCCCGACCTGCCCATCCACGTTCACACCCACGACTCCGCCGGTACCGGTGTGGCGTCTATGATTGCCTGTGCCCAGGCGGGCGCGGATGCCGTCGATGCGGCCACCGACAGCTTGTCTGGTATGACCTCCCAGCCCAGCATTGGCGCCCTCCTCGCGTCGCTCGAGGGCACCGAGTTGGATGCGGGCCTGAACCTGTCGCATGTGCGCGCTCTCGACACCTACTGGGCTCAGCTGCGTTTGCTGTACTCGCCCTTCGAGGCCAACCTGACCGGTCCGGACCCGGAAGTCTACGAGCACGAGATCCCCGGTGGTCAGCTGACCAACCTGATCTTCCAAGCCAGCCAGCTGGGTCTGGGCCAGCAGTGGGCTGAGACCAAGAAGGCTTACGAGGCTGCCAACGACCTGCTGGGCGATATTGTCAAGGTGACCCCCACCTCGAAGGTGGTGGGTGATCTGGCCCAATTCATGGTCTCCAACAAGCTGAACGCCCAGGACGTGGTGGACCGTGCCGGTGAGCTTGATTTCCCCGGCTCCGTTCTGGAGTTCCTCGAGGGTCTCATGGGCCAGCCCTTCGGTGGCTTCCCGGAGCCCCTGCGTTCGCGCGCCCTGCGCAACCGCCGCAAGTTGGACAAGCGCCCCGGTCTCTACTTGGATCCTTTGGATCTCGCCGCGATCAAGAGTCAGATCCGCGAGAAGTTTGGTGGAGCCACCGAATATGACGTGGCCAGTTATGCCATGTACCCCAAGGTGTTCGAGGACTACAAGAAGTTCGTGGAGAAGTTCGGTGATCTCTCGGTGCTCCCCACGCGCTACTTCCTGGCTAAGCCCGAGATTGGCGAGGAGTTCCACGTGGAGCTCGAGAAGGGTAAGGTGCTGATCCTCAAGTTGTTGGCTATCGGTCCCTTGTCCGAGCAGACTGGCCAGCGTGAGGTCTTCTATGAGGTCAATGGCGAGGTTCGTCAAGTTAGCGTCGATGATAACAAGGCCTCGGTCGACAACACCGCCCGCCCCAAGGCCGAGCTTGGCGACAGCAGCCAGGTCGGTGCTCCTATGAGTGGTGTGGTGGTTGAGATCCGTGTCCACGACGGCCATGAGGTCAAGAAGGGCGATCCCATTGCCGTTCTTAGCGCCATGAAGATGGTACGTTTCTTTTTTTCTTTTTTCTTTTTTCTTCTCCCTCCCCCGCCTTCCCTGCTTATCCATGGAGAAAAACAAAACTAACAATTATTTTCTAGGAAATGGTTATCTCCGCTCCTCATAGTGGCAAGGTGTCTGGTCTGCTTGTCAAGGAGGGTGACTCTGTCGATGGACAGGACCTTATCTGCAAGATTGCCAAGGCCTAAAAAAAAAAAGTCATGGAACACAAATATAACGAAGACCATCGTATAAAAAAAAAAGGTTGGATCTACCTGAAACATAAGTAGTGGAGGAAGATCCATATGATCTGATGTCTAGATTAGAGCGTTGTTTACTATGGGTTATGAGTTCTGGAATTGGGTATTTTGTTTGGTTTGGAACTTGTCGACGATTATAATCGAAGGCTGAGTATCCCACCGGTTTCTTTTCTTTTCTTTTCTTAGCGATACTGCAAATGGATGAAGTTTCTCTTATCGATTATTCAATCTGAAGTAGTTTTGGGAAGGGGTGAATGCAATTCGGCTTATGTACAGAATGTTTTCAACCATATCTAACATGATCGTGATAAGTCTCGTTCTAAATGCTACTATTTCGTCACTAGAGTTTCGCTCCGGTTCCATCGGCCGGCTCACCCACCTCCCGGAGTCCCCGCCAGATCCTCATGGCCTCGTCCCAGAGGCCATCCTGCCAGATCTCCACCGAGCCATTGGGACTCAGCTTGCGAATTTCACGGTGGTTCGAGGTGCCCCAGTTGATGTCGGCCTCGCCATGCACAAACTTGGTTAACGGCCCAATGAAGGCCCGCTGGATGATGGGCTTCTCCTCGGGCTCTAGGCACTCGCCATTACCCCAGAACCACATGTACTGGTCGGTGGCGTGGGTGACCTCCCACTCCGGCGGGATGGTCTTGTCGGCGCACTTGAGGCGGTACTCGACACGGTAGCGGTAGAGCAGGTGTTCGGCGCCGCCGCGGACCAGGGCATCGATCAGTCCGCGCTGCATGTAGTGCACCTGCATATCGGCGTAGATGCGGCCGAAGGCATCACAGTCCCAGTTCTGGCAGTTGGCGGGTAATCGGCCGTCCGGGTAGTAGAGGCGCATCAAGGCATCCACGGCAGGACGATGGTAGTCGGCGAGGAGACGCTTGTGCAGACCGGCGAGGGTGTTCTGGGGCGGGAACCAGGTGGCGTAGAGGTTGCGCTCGTCGCGACATTCGCCGAGCAGAATGCGCACGCCGCGGGCGGCGATGCGGCGGCCAAAGTTCCCGTTGTCAAAGGATTCAAAGAGACGGGATGGCACGAAGACATTGTCGGACCAGGGGCGGAACTGGTGCGTGTCGACACTGGTGGCGGCGGCGAGGAGTTTTTGGCTGTCTGTGGCTCGGAGGCGCGCGAGCTTCTCGGACCAGGAGATGTGGAGGGGGATGTGGAGGGCGGCGAGAACTTCGTTGAACTGGGCTTGGGTGGCGAGGGCGTTACGAGGTTGTGTTGCTGGGCTGTTGGACCAGATGCAAGCTTGCTTGACGATGGATTGGTCGGCTGGGAGGTGGACGTCGTAGGCCAATTGATAGAAGACGGAGTATGCGCCTGGAAGAAAGAACAAAATGTGTGAGATAAAGGTTGTTTTGGGGGGAGGGGGGTTATCATACCTGCGGAGTATCCAGAAATAGTAATCTGGGACGGGTTTCCGCCGAAGAGGGCAATATTATCGCGAGTCCATTCTAGCGCAATACGCTGGTCCCACATGCCCTGGTTACCAGACGTCTCACCGACGGAGGCGGCATCGGTTTCGAGCTCGGAAGAAGAGAGGAAGCCGAAGATGCCCAGACGGTAGGCTGGAGTGACGACAATGGCATTGAAGCCGGCGTCGCCGAGCAACTCGGCGGCGTGGAAGATGTTGGGGGTTCCGAATTGCAGGAACCCACCGTGGATGAAGAAGAGCACTGGCCATCCGCCCTTGGGGGGTTCCCCGGTAGGCACCCACACGTTGGTCTGGAAGCAATCCTCGGACCAGTTGTCGCCAAAGGACAGACTCAGGAAGCTTGGTTGAGGACAGACGCCTGTATCGCCGGAACACCGACCTGGTTGGTACTTGGAGCCGTAGGAGTAGGACTCGGGCAGCTTCTCAGCACGACGCCACCGCTGTTGTGGGGGAAGCGCATAGCGGAGGCCGCCGAAGTAGTGACAGAGGGGGGTTTTGGTAGTCTTATCAGAGAGGGTGCACCCCTCGATGTAGCCCCGCCCAGCGAGGGATTTGAGATAGGGATCTCGAATATATTCCATGACGATGATAGTGTGTGTGTACGTGGAAAGAGATTGTGGGGGGGTCGTGTGAGAGGAATCAATGCAATTTGAGGGGAGGAGAGATTGAAGCGGAGAAGAAGAAAGAGTAGGTACTACTACTTATAATGGTCGTCGGAAAGATGTCCGCACAGATAAGAGGGGGTGAATTGCCGAGCAGGGTGAATGATGCTTAATTGGGGTCTCATCGGCAAATATTTGGAGCATGAAGCGATATCGTCTGTTGAATCGAGGATCCTTTAGCTTTGCGGGGAAGCGCCTTCCGCGTCGGTCGCCAGATCTGGGGCCGACCAGATTCATTCCGCTGTGAAGTTTACCGTACAGTAATCATCAGGTGATCCCCCCCAACCCTACTTTCTTACTTTCTTCTCTTTCAAAAAACGATGAATCATCAATCACCTCCGCCAACCACAGACCTCGTAGACGGTGAGCAGAACTTAGGTACTATCACCAGATCATGGGTTCGATTCCTTTGTCTCACTCTCACTCTCAACTCTCTTCCCACTTCCTCCCCATCTTATCTTTTCCTCCCTTTTCTTCTTCTATCTCTCTCCCTTGATTCACCGTCTAATCTATCTTATCCTCTTCTACACTTATCCACCATCCAATCATCCCTCACCAACAACATCAACAACTACTAACTACCTACAATCAACATTGTCACCCCAGTAAGATTCTCCCCACATATTGCCTCTTTCGGCCTTGAGCCACCATGACGTTTTCACTTCTTATCTTCTCCTCTTCTTCTACCTCCCTTCATCCCCCCCCCCGGATTCCCCTTCTTTTGATTCCTCCTACGTACAGTTAAAACTCCTATTGCAATCTCCCTTCATTATTATAATAATAACAATAATACTCTCTCATCTCTTTATCCCTTCTACCTGCTAATAATCCAACAAGACATGAATCCCAACAACTCCAACAACCCCGATCAATCCTCTCCTCGCCATTGGCATGGTTCTGTAGGTGATCGCCACGAACATCAGAACGCCTGGGTGCGAGGCGGCCCAGCACAGTTACCCTACATGCGACGGCCCTCCGGTTCCTCGCCTACCACCACTGCCACTGCTTCTGCTACCATCTTTGGGAATGACATGAACGACAGACGTGTATGTCTGGCATTCAGCCATTCGACTATTTTCTACCCTACCCTTCTTCCACGTATCATTTAGTTTCTTCTTTTACTCCACCAGGCTATGGTTTAAGAAAAAAAAAAAGAAAAACTAACCAATCACCGCTTTTCCTAGAGTTCCGCGGCGTCTGACCTGTCTTCGAACAGTAGCACCGGCGCCTCCAGTCCTCCTGGTCGTCGTCGCTCCAGTGGTCATGGTCCCTCGAATCTGTTCGAGAGTCTGACTAGTCAGAAGCGTACCACTGATGATCCAACTGCTTCGGCCCGTCGCCAAAGCTATAGTGATCAGGCCGAATCAGGAGGCGTCTTTTCCAAGTGGTGGAATGGATATACTCGAGGCCGGCAGTAGATCTGTCTAGCCACAGGGAAAAACAAAAAAAA